>JABWTJ010000681.1:0-19886 GCA_016801875.1 Solanum sitiens
TGTTAAGTTTGTTAATAAATTAAATTGGTGAATATATTATTGGAATTATTTTAAAACTAAACTAATTAGACTTAGAAAGTTATTAAGTTGTTTTATAAGTTAAATTGTTGAATAAAATATTAGAATTAAGTTAAAACTAAACTAATTAGACCTTTGAAGTTAGTTAAGTTCTTCAAATGCTTTAATGTGATTTAGTTGGTTAATACAGTGTTGGAATTAAGTTAAAACTAAACTAATTACACTTAGAAAGTTGTTAAGTTCTTCAAAAAAGCTAATGTGATTTAGTTGGTTAATATAGTGTTGAAATTAATTTAAAAATAAACGAATTAGACTTAGAAAATTGTTAAGTTGGTTAATAAGTTAAATTTGTAAATATAGTGTTGGAATTAATTTAAAACTAAACTAATTAGATTTAGAAAGTTGTTAAGTTGGTTAATAAGTTAAATTGGTGAACATATTATTGAAATTAAGTTACAACTAAACTAATTAGACTTAGAAAGTTGTTAAGTTGTTCAATAAGTTAAATTGGTGAATATAGTGTTTGAATTATGTTAAAACTAAACTAATTAGACTTAGAAAGTTGTTAAGTTGGTTAATAAGTTAAATTGGTGAATATAGTGTTAGAATTAATTTAAAACTAAACTAATTAGACTTAGAAAGTTGTTAAGTTGTTTAATAAGTTAAATTGCTAACTATAATATTGGAGTTAAGTTAAAACTAAACTAATTAGACTTAGAAAATTGTTAAGTTGGTTAATAAGTTAAATTGGTGAATATAGTGTTGGAATTAAGTTAAAACTATAACTAATTAGACTTAGAGTGTAGTTAGGGTGTTTAATAAGTTAAATTGGTGAATACCTAATTAGACTTAGAAAGTTGTTATGTTATTTAATAAGTTAAATTGGTGACTATAACGTTGGAATTAAGTTAAAACTAAACTAATTAGACTTGGAAAGTTGTTAAGTTGGTTAACAAGTTAAATTGGTGAATATTGTGTTGCAATTAAGTTTAAACTTAACTAATTAGACTTAGAAAGTTGTTAAGTTGTTAAATAAGTTAAATTGGTGAATATATTATTGGAATTAAGTTAAAACTAAACTAATTAAACTTAGAAAGTTGTTCAGTTGTTTAATAAGTTAAATTGGTGAATATAGGGTTGGATTTAAGTTAAAACTAAACTAATTAGACTTAGAAAGTTGTAAAGTTGTATAATAAGTTAAATTGATTAATAAAGCTTTGTAATTAAGTTAAAACTAAAACTAATTAGACTTAGAAAGTTGTTATGATCTTCAAATAAGCTAATGTGAATAAGTTGGTTAATATAATGTTGGAATTAAGTTAAAACTAAACTAATTAGACTTAGAAAGTTGTTAAGTTGTTTAATAAGTTAAATTGATGAATATATTATTGGAATTCCGTTAAAATTAAACTAATTAGACTTAGAAAGTTGTTAAGTCGGTTAATGTAACGACCCTTTTAGACGTTTTAAGAATTTTAATAATTTTTCTTTTATTAACTTTTTAGTAGCTTTTATAAATAATTTATGAATTATAAGAATGAGTGATACAATTTTCAAATTTAATAAAGGATTATTTTGTTGCTAACAATAATGGAAAAAAAAGAAGAGAACATAATAAAAATAAATAAATGAATAAAAGAAATAAGGGTTAAAAGCCCTAATGTTGAAGCATTAAAGTGGCTGCTACAGAAGAGAAAAAAAAAAGAAGAAAAGAACGAACTGAAAGAGGAAAAAAAATACGCAGACGAGAAGAACAAAAAAAAAGATTAACAAAAGCAACGATGGTTGGAAAATCTAAAGTCTCTTTACGACAAAGAGTTTCAGGTACAAGCTTATTCAAATTCTCAATTCTATATCCTTTCTTGGGAATGATGGATACCATTACATTATTACGGCATATTATAATTATATATTATAATTAGTAATTAATATTGGTCAAATTAAAATGAAAAGTGGTGTGATATGGATTGATTGCTGAAAGTAGGCAATGATTAATTAATAGTATCTTGACAATTAGATTAGTATTAGAAAAAGAAAGAAAAAGATTTCAAATTGGAAATCTAAATTGTTCTAACATGGAAATTTTATGGTATATCTAATTAGTTATTAGGATGAGGATTTAATCATTAGGTAATGATTGCAATTATATATAGGATTGGATTATTGCAAAGTACTTTCAATGTAGTTATATTTTGTATATAAGTTCTCATTCGGCTCTCGATATAGTTTGTTCCTTTCGTAGTTTGCAATTTCATCTACAATATCATATTATGAATTAAAATTTAATACATTGAGATAAATAATTAATTATTAGGTGTATTATATTCTGTAAATACAATTCAATTGATGAAATCCAAAGAAATTGAAAGATTTGACATGTTAATTAGCATAAAAAATTTAGTAACTTGATTAAAGATTTGAGTGAGTTATTGGGTCTAAGATAGACACATAGTAATATGGGTGTGGTTAGTTTTGAATCTTATTGTGATTATTATGTGAATAGATTGCATTTTATGGAAGCTTAACGAAAAGGGAAGGCTCAAGTCCTGGAGTGAATTCTTGATTTATTGAGGCAAGTGAATTTCTAAATCCTTGCTAAGTGTATGGAATGCGTGTATTTTCTTGTGGTATGTGTTTGGAGTAATGGGATTTGGTGGGGTTGAATTGTCCACCTTTATTAATTCTAATGATGAAAAGGGATAAAAAAAGGTTATGTGAATGATTGTTTATGTGTGATGGGTTGAGAATGGTACGAGTACCGGTGTTATAAAGACAAGGTTTATTACTATAGTATGCGGATTGTAATTCGAGAATGTCAAAGCATATGGTTATTAGTTGATATATTATTGAATGATTTATTATGCGTGATTATATTCCTTACTGAACCCGTATAATTGTGATAATTGAGGTGATTATATGTCATAGAGACATTTGATTTATTGAGATGTTGCATCATCTCCTTTATTTGATATCATATTGTGCACATGCATTGACATGAGATTGTGTATGAGTAAAGGTCTAACACGTGGAGATCGTACGTGTTGAGATCAAGTTATGATTATTTGGGCACGTGGAGATCGTCCGTGCGATAGAAAAAGTATGATTATTATTTGGCACGTGGAGATCGTCCGTGCAAAATTTGTTTGATTATGATAGTGCGTTGAGATTGCCCGCACAGACACGTGGAGATCGTCCGTGTCGATATATGGACCTCGCGACTCCCCCATGGGTCATGAACTCTCGATGTATTTCTGAGGAGTATCATGTATATACGGTTGAGAGAGAAATTGGTTCTAAGGCATATCACTTCATGGTGTCATATTGCATTGCATCCCATGACATTCTTTATTCTTGATGATTATGTGTTTTATTGGTAGTTGGGAAGACTTGATATTTGATTACCTCTATTTGACGAACTTGATCTTGTGTGTTGCTGATATTGTGAGTGCCTTTTTGTGTAAAGTTGTGATTGTTGAATATTGAGTTTGTAGTTGAGGATGTGTAATTTGTTAAAATGATTTGATGAGTTGGGTGCTATGAACACTGTAAATTGTTAGGTTGGGTTGATTTTTATGCAGGTTGTAGTTGTGGAGGTTCGGTGTGTAAGGAGTACTCGTATTTTATCCCCTTAGCTTGAGTTTAGGCGTTTACTTGTTGGGTACCGTGTGGTTTGGTACTCACCCCTTGCTACTACAATTCTTTTTTGTAGGTTACTAGCCCGGACTTTGTGATATTTCTCTTCTCCTCGTCTGAGGCTTCTTGGAGATTTGTGAGGTAGCTGTTTGTCGTCTCAGCGGACTTTCTTTCTCCTTAGTTATGACCTTTTTCTATTCTAGAAACAAGTTCATTTGAGACTAGAGTTTCTTTTGAATCAATTGTAATACTTTAGAGGCTTGTACACGTGACAACCAGATTTTGGGGGTGTTTTGAATTGTTTCTGTAATTTTCCACATTTTATTGAATGGTTAAGTTTTAGGCTGACTTGTCTTGGTGAGATAAGACGAACTAGATTATTGGGATAGTGTTATGGGTTCATCATATTGGTAAAATATATATATATATATATATATTGGATAAAACATGAGAAAAGAGTGTATATATGTTCAACATGAGTGTGATTATAAGGCTTTTTTTTTCTCGTGGTTATAAGCTTGATAATGAGTACGGTTGAATTTTTAACGAAAGATATGATAAGTTTAATGGAGAGGCGATCAATGATAAGTTAAGATACGTGAATTCATAAAATATTCAAGGTATAAGCTAATGTTGATAAAAAAAAAATTGGGTTACATAGTTAGATTTAAAATTCAAGTTTTTCAGTGTGAGTTTAGGTTTGTAATAGTATGTTTTTTTTCAAGGTATGAATTGGTAAGATAATAAATGATCGATAGTAGTGAGAAGGAAGTATTTGGAAGGACTTAAAAAAACATTGAGTAGTAGATTTGGTCACTTTTGATTGTTATACCTAAGGGGGGTTTCACGTACGTAATGGGTTGGTTTAGAGAATAAGATAAACATATCATGGGTTGTTGGTCAAATGATAAGATCGGTAAGAAAGTCAGCGAAAGGAAACAACAGTCTGGTGTATTGAAGAGTTCAAGGTATTTAAAATTTGCGTCATGGAAAGAAATTAAGAGATGCGAAAGGAATCCTCTCATATATATTCTTGGTTCGAAGTTAAAGGATGTATAGATTTTCATATATAAGTTCTAATGTGATTATGGTTGTGAATTGATTCGGTAAAGACTTACTAGGGATTTATCAGCAATTTTTATGAAGATTGGATTTAATTTGAAAGGAAAACAGTGAGGTGTGTAAGATTATGTGTTGTTATGTAGGGCTAAATTATTCAAATTATGGGAGATGACTTGTGGATACGTAACAGTATGGACTTACAGTTATACAAAATTATTGAAGTGACCAGAGATTGTTTTGCATTAGGGCATGAGATATGTGATGGTATGAATGGTGGTTCGAAAATGATATGTGAAAGTTTGTGTAAGGTTAACATTGAGTGTGATTCAATTGTTGTTATCTCGATGGTAAAGTACTTTTAGATTTAAAATTTGTGTGATAAGCCTTGGGTGTGATATGTATTTGTCATGAAATGCTTAAATGGAAAGCGAGGAAGCCATAGTTCAAAAAACAATTTAGAGGCAATAATGTGTTTGCTAAGTAGACCTTAATACTAGTGATGGTTTGAGAGTAAGGTAAGTGATTGGTGTGGTTAGGATGTTTGTTAGTATTAAGAATGGTGTCTTTATTATCGTACTGAGAGAGTCTGTGGAGTTTGATAAATTGAGCATGTGTAAGATTGTAATGGGGATCAGACTGGTTGAATTTAGGTGGCAAAAAATAAAATAAAATAAAGTTGTGAGATGTAGTCAGATGAATGGAAATATTTGATATGGACATTATGGAAGAATTGTTTAGTAGTATTCAACCTTGCTACTTTATATTCTTATGTAACCACCTTCGTCGTATTGGGCATTATTTGGAGTATGATTCCCTACTTATATTACGCGTGTTTCCACATCTATGGGTGAATTCTTAGTGGTGGATCAGATATACCGATCCTCTTATGTCCCTTGATATGATGAGATCCTTGGGCAGAATTGATCACTTCAGTTATAATAGGTTTTGTTTTGTTTGGAAGTTGAAGTATTAAGTAGTTCGACACGCACAACCTTGTTTATGAGAACCTATATAAGAGGTATGAAGAGTTACAATAGTCTAAGAGTGTTGTAAGAGGTTCTACATTTGAAGTGTATCGCTTGTTGGGTGTTTACTTGATCTTGTTCTTCTTGGGGTTAGATAAGTTGGATTCTCCTTCGATGGGTACCCGATGTCTAAAGATCAGATTTTTAAAACTTAAATTCGTGAAAGATTGTGTTGTGAAAAGAAAATATTGATAAGATCTGTGTTGGTGAGCATTATGAGCGTGTGGTAATGGATTGAAGTTTACTTCTGGTTGTAGCTGGTATCGATTCAGAATGTTATCTCGGTTATGTGAGAAAAGATTCGTCATGATGGTTGTGTTATGGTCCAATGGGTTTCAATCTAGATTAAATTCATGAGTTAGTTTGAGGCTTGATAATCACTTAATTTATAGATCTTCCAAAGTTTTATTTGAAAATTTCAGTTCTTGATAGTTGATCTTAATGGCATGGTCTTAAGGAGGAGTCCACTTAGAGAGATGAACAACGACTGGTGGGTCCTAACTTAGACTTTTGGTAATGTTAGTTATTCTTTCATCTCACTCTTTATGTTCGAGGACGAACATGATTTTTAGTGGTGGATAATGTAACGACCCTTTTAGACGTTTTATGAATTTTAATAATTTTTTTTTATTAACTTTTTAGTAGCTTTTATAAATAATTTATGAATTATAAGAATGAGTGATACAATTTTCAAATTTAATAAAGGATTATTTTGTTACTAACAATAATGGAAAAAAAAGAAGAGAACATAATAAAAATAAATAAATGAATAAAAGAAATAAGGGTTAAAAGCCCTAATGTTGAAGCATTAAAGTGGCTGCTACAGAAGAGAAAAAAAAAAAGAAGAAAAGAACGAACTGAAAGAGGAAAAAAAATACGCAGACGAGAAAAACAAAAAAAAGATTAACAAAAGCAACGATGGATGGAAAATCTAAAGTCTCTTTACGACAAAGAGTTTCAGGTACAAGCTTATTCAAATTCTCAATTCTATATCCTTTCTTGGGAATGATGGATACCATTACATTATTACGGCATATTATAATTATATGATATAATTAGTAATTAATATTGGTCAGATTAAAATGAAAAGTGGTGTGATATGGATTGATTGCTGAAAGTAGGCAATGATTAATTAATAGTATCTTGACAATTAGATTAGTATTAGAAAAAGAAAGAAAAAGATTTCAAATTGGAAATCTAAATTGTTCTAACATGGAAATTTTATGGTATATCTAATTAGTTATTAGGATGAGGATTTAATCATTAGGTAATGATTGCAATTATATATAGGATTGGATTATTGCAAAGTACTTTCAATGTAGTTATATTTTGTATATAAGTTCTCATTCGGCTCTCGATATAGTTTGTTCCTTTCGTAGTTTGCAATTTCATCTACAATATCATATTATGAATTAAAATTTATACATTGAGATAAATAATTAATTATTAGGTGTATTATATTCTGTAAATACAATTCAATTGATGAAATCCAAAGAAATTGAAAGATTTGACATGTTAATTAGCATAAAATATTTAGTAACTTGATTAAAGATTTGGGTGAGTTATTGGGTCTAAGATAGATACATAGTAATATGGGTGTGGTTAGTTTTGAATCTTATTGTGATTATTATGTGAATAGATTGCATTTTATGGAAGCTTAACGAAAAGGGAAGGCTCAAGTCCTGGAGTGAATTCTTGATTTATTGAGGCAAGTGAATTTTTAGAAAGTTGTTAAGTTTGTTAATAAGTTAAATTGGTGAATATATTATTGGAATTATGTTAAAACTAAACTAATTAGACTTAGAAAGTTGTTAAGTTGTTTAATAAGTTAAATTATTGAATAAAGTGTTGGAATTAAGTTAAAACTAAACTAATTAAACTTAGAAAGTTGTTCAGTTGTTTAATAAGTTAAATTGGTGAATATAGGGTTGGATTTAAGTTAAAACTAAACTAATTAGACATAGAAAGTTGTAAAGTTGTATAATAAGTTAAATTGGTTAATAAAGCTTAGTAATTAAGTTAAAACTAAAACTAATTAGACTTAGAAAGTTGTTATGTTCTTCAAATAAGCTAATGTGATTAAGTTGGTTAATATAGTGTTGGAATTAAGTTAAAACTAAACTAATTAGACTTAGAAAATGGTTAAGTTGTTTAATAAGTTAAATTGATGAATATATTATTGGAATTTAGTTAAAACTAAACAAATTAGACTTAGAAAGTTGTTAAGTCGGTTAATAAGTTAAATTGGTGAATATAGTGTTGGAATTAAGTTAAAACTAAACTAATTACACTTAGAAAGTTGTTAAATTATTTAATAAGCTAAATTGGTGAATATATTATTGGAATTAAGTTAAAACTAAACTAATTAAACTTAGAAAGTTGTTAAGTTGTTTAATAAGTTAAGTTGGTTATTATAATGTTGGAATTAATTTAAAACTAAACTAATTAGACTTAGAAAGTTTTTAAGTTGTTTAATAAGTTAAATTATTGGATATAATATTGGAATTAAGTTAAAAATAAACTAATTAGACTTAGAAAATTGTTAAGTTGGTTAATATAATGTTAGAATTAAGTTAAAACTAAACTAATTAGACTTAGAAAGTTGTTAAATTGGTTAATAAGTTAAATTGGTGAATATAGTGTTGGAATTAAGTTAAAACTAAAACTAATTAGACTTAGAAAGTTGCTAAGTTGTTTAACAAGTAAAATTGGTATAGTGTTGGAATCAAGCTAAAACTAAACTAATTATACTTAAAAGTTGTTTAATAAGTTAAATTGGTGAATATAGTGTTGGAATTAAGTTAAACTAAACCATATTGACTTAGAAAGTTGTTAAGTTGGTTAATAAGTTAAATTGGTGACTATATTTTTGGAATTAAGTTAAAACTAGACTAATTAGACTTGAAAAGTTGTTAAGTTGGTTAATAAGTTAAATTGGTGAATATTGTGTTGGAATTAAGTTTAAACTTAACTAATTAGACTTAGAAAGTTGTTAAGTTGTTAAATAAGTTATATTGGTGAATATATTATTGGAATTAAGTTGAAACTAAACTAATTAAACTTAAAAAGTTGTTCAGTTGTTTAATAAGTTAAATTGGTGAATATAGGGTTGGATTTAAGTTAAAACTAAACTAATTAGACTTAGTAAGTTGTAAAGTTGTTTAATAAGTTAAATTGGTTAATAAAGTTTTGTAATTAAGTTAAGACTAAAACTAATTAGACTTAGAAAGTTGTTATTTTTTCAAATAAGCTAATGTGATTAAGTTGGTTAATATAGTGTTGGAATTAAGTTAAAACTAAACTGATTAGACTTAGAAAGTTGTTAAGTTGTTTAATAAGTTAAATTGGTGAATATATTATTGGAATTCAGTTAAAAGTAAACTAATTAGACTTAGAAAGTCGTTAAGTCGATTAATAAGTTAAATTGGTGGATATAATATTTGAATTAAGTTAAAACTAAACTAATTATATAATGTTAGAATTAAGTTAAAACTAAACTAATTAGACTTAGAAAGTTGTTAAGTTGGTTAGTAAGTTAAATTGGTGGATATATTGTTGGAATTAAATAAAAGCTAAACTAATTAGACTTAGAAAGTTGTTAAGTTTGTTAATAAGTTAAATTGGTGAATATATTATTGGAATTATGTTAAAACAAAACTAATTACACTTAGAAAGTTGTTAAGTTCTTCAAATAAGCTAATGTTATTTCGTTGGTTAATATAGTATTGAAATAAAGTTAAAACTAAACGAATTAGACTTAGAAAGTTGTTAAGGTTGTAAATAAGTTAAATTGGTAAATATAGTGTTGGAATTAAGTTAAAACTAACATAATTATACTTAGAAAGTTGTTAAGTTGGTTAATAAGTTAAATTGATTATTATTGAAATTAAGTTACAACTAAACTAATTAGACTTAGAAAGTTGTTAAGTTGTTTAATAAGTTATATTGGTGCATATAGTGTTGGAATTATGTTAAAACTAAACTAATTAGATTTATAAAGTTGTTAAGTTAGTTAATAAGTTAAATAAGTGAATATAGTGTTAGAATTAATTTAAAACTAAACTTATTAGACTTAGAAAGTTATTAAGTTGTTTAATAAGTTAAATTGCTAACTATAATGTTGGAATTAAGTTAAAACTAAACTAATTAGACTTAGAAAAGTTGTTAAGTTGGTTAATAAGTTAAATTGTTGAATATAGTGTTGGAATTAAGTTAAAACTAAAACTAATTTGACTTAGAATAAAGTTAAGTTGTTTAATAAGTTAAATTGGTGAGTATAGTGTTGGAATTATTTTAAAACTAAACTAATTAGACTTAGAAAGTTGTTAAGTTGGTTAATAAGTTAAATTGGTGAATATAGTGTTAGAATTAATTTAAAACTAAACTAATTATACTTAGAAAGTTGATAAGTTCTTTAATAAGTTAAACTGCTAACTATAATGTTGGAATTAAGTTAAAACTAAACTAATTAGACTTAGAAAGTTGTTATGTTGGTTAATAAGTTAATTGGTGAATATAGTGTTGGAATTAAGTTAAAATATAACTAATTTGACTTAGAATGTAGTTAAGTTGTTTAATAAGTTAAATTGTTGAATATAGTGTTGGAATTATGTTAAAACTAAACTAATTAGACTTAGAAATTTTTTAAGTTGGTTAATAAGTTAAATTGGTGAATATAGTGTTAGAATTAATTTAATAATAAACTAATTATACTTAGAAAGTTGATAAGTTCTTTAATAAGTTAAACTGCTAACTATAATGTTGGAATTAAGTTAAAACTAAACTAATTAGACTTAGAAAGTTGTTAAGTTGGTTAATAAGTTAATTGGTGAATATAGTGTTGGAATTAAATTAAAACTAAAACTAATTAGACTTAGAATGTAATTAAGTTATTTAATAAGATAAATTGGTGAATATAGTGTTTGAGTTAAGTTAAAAGTAAACTAATTAGACTTAGAAAGTTGTTATGTTGTTTAATAAGTTAAATTGGTGACTATAATGTTGGAATTAAGTTAAAACTAAACTAATTAGACTTGGAAAATTGTTAAGTGCTTCAAATAAACTAATGTGATTTAGTTGGTTAATATAGTGTTGGAATTAAGTCAAAATTAAACTAATTAGACTTAGAAAGTTGTTAGGTTGTTTAATAAGTTAAATTGGTGAATATATTATTGAAATTAAGTTAAAACTAAACTAATTAGACTTAGAAAGTTGTTAAGTTGTTTAATAAGTTAAATTGGTGAATATAGTGTTGGAATTAAGTTAAAACTAAACTAATTACACTTAGAAAGTTGTTAAGTTCTTCAAATAAGCTAATGTGATTTCGTTGGTTAATATAGTGTTGAAATAAAGTTAAAACTAAACGAATTAGACTTAGAAAGTTGTTAAGTTGATAAATAAGTTAAATTGGTAAATATAGTGTTGGTATTAAGTTAAAACTAACCTAATTATACTTAGAAAGTTGTTAAGTTGGTTAATAAGTTAAATTGGTGAACATATTATTGAAATTAAGTTACAACTAAACTAATTAGACTTAGAAAGTTGTTAAGTTGTTTAATAAGTTAAATTGGTGAATACAGTGTTGGAATTATGTTAAAACTAAATTAATTAGATTTATAAAGTTGTTAAGTTAGTTAATAAGTTAAATAAGTGAATATAGTGTTAGAATTAATTTAAAACTAAACTTATTAGACTTAGAAAGTTGTTAAGTTGTTTAATAAGTTAAATTGCTAACTATATTATTGGAATTAAGTTAAAACTAAACTAATTAGACTTAGAAAAGTTGTTAAGTTGGTTAATAAGTTAAATTGTTGAATATAGTGTTGGAATTAAGTTAAAACTAAAACTAATTTGACTTAGAATGTAGTTAAGTTGCTTAATAAGTTAAATTGGTGAATATAGTGTTGGAATTATGTTAAAACTAAACTAATTAGACTTAGAAAGTTGTTAAGTTGGTTAATAAGTTAAATTGGTGAATATAGTGTTAGAATTAATTTAAAACTAAACGAATTATACTTAGAAAGTTGTTAAGTTCTTTAATAAGTTAAACTGCTAACTATAATGTTGGAATTAAGTTAAAACTAAACTAATTAGACTTAGAAAGTTGTTAATGTAACGGCCTGTATTTTTGTATATGGTAGTTTTATTCATGTTATAGTTGACATAGACTTATAGTGTAGGTGAGGGATCATGTTTCTTATGTGATTAGTGTTGGTTTAAACTAGCTTGGAAGGTGATGTAATGCCTTGCACGTTTTAGCATATGTATTGCAAGTTAACTCCGATGGAAAGTATTTAGGTAATTATAGTAAGATGGTAATTGAGCTAGCAGCTGCATCACCTATTTGAGCTATATTATAGTTAAAGGGCCCAAGTTTGATTGACCAGATTTAGGCTTATATTTAAGGGCTCATTTGAAGCCCAACCCTATTAAAGAAAAATGTGAATGAAAGAAGGCCCAACAGCCAAATCTGCCAATTGGCCCATTATGGATAAAGCCCAAGTGAAACTAGGTAAGTGCATGATCTCCTAAGTTTTGTTTTACCATGTTATTGGGCCAAGTGTGTACCACCTACTTGCATTAATCTGTCCCAAGTTGAATAAAAGAACAACGGGAAAATGGACAGCCAAGGTCCAATAATATTAAGTTCAAAAAGGCCCAATTTAAAAAGGACAAGCATGTGGGGCACCTACTTGACATTATATGGCCCAAAATTGGTCAAGAGTGTCGGCCATAACACCTCCTTTTTCAAAGGATAAGGATCAAGTCTTATTCTCCATTTTGAACTTGCAAAAGTTTCAGATTTCCTAAGTTCTTTCTTGGTCTCTCTTGGCTTCAATTAGCAGCCCTAAAACACCTTAGAGTTCTTGAGTGCTGTCTAATTTTTCAAGTAAGAGTTTGAAGGAGAGTTTGAATTCTTGAAGTACAAGTGTAGAGGATAAATTTTCAGAATTAAGGTAAGACTTCAACCCATTTGTTTTCCTCTCTTTGATAGTGTTTGGAGTGGAGAATTTTGTATATGTTTATCAAGAATTCATGGATTGTGATAAATCTTTGAGTCAATATTCTCTTATTATGCTGAAAGATTTGAGATTGATAGTGGCTGCCTTATGAATATTGTGGTTGAGGGCTGTTTGGGTAGCTTGGGAGATGATGTATGAAGTTGTATTAATGTGTAGAGGAAGGGTGTGGTGGTTCACCATTTATGTAAGGGTTGTTTGGGTCTGATTTCCATCAAATATTTTAGCTACTGTTTTGGAGGACCTTATTGTGATTAGCTGCTGATGTTAGCTTAATCATGACTTATGTTGTAGATTAGCACCCAATAAGGAAGGCTGAATCGTGATAGTGGTTTTGGTCAGAAAAATAAGGTATGTAAGGCTATTCGATTCTATATCCTTTTGGCATGAAATCTGCCACCTGCAATTAATATCAATGAAGTGATTCCATAAGTTCTATTTCTAGAAAAGGAAGCATAGTGGCAGCGTACTATCTCCAAATAGCTAACAATATTTCTTTCCCCATTCTAAGCACATGGAACTACTTCATAATATGTTCACTATTCTATACTTGTGTAATTTTCCCTTGTGCTGTTATAGAAATGGTATTTGCAAAAGAAAGTTTGATGAATCCTTCTCCTAAGCCAACTGAAGTCAATTGTGCCATTAAGCTCTTAAAATAAGGTGTTGATGTTTCTTAGCTCCTTATGTCATTGTTACTGCCTCAAAGTATTGTTTTCATGTATTCCACTACTGTTCCGTAATTTCATATCTCCAAGATGATTATGACCACCAAATCAACATCTCAAAGTGTTGCGATTAACCAAAATAACATCTCAAAAGAGTTATGAACTGATTAACAATAATCTCAAAGATTAAAAAATCTAAGTGAAGAAATCTATATAATTAAGGGTGGCAGCTCAGGGGCGAAAGCCTAGCATGGGCCGATCCCTATTGGTATAGAAGGGTGGCAGCTCAGGGGCGAAAGCCTAGCATGGGCCGATCCCAAGTTGTGTAATTATGAGGACCGCATCCCAGGGGTTAATACGCCTAGCATGGGTCATCCTCTTCTACCACTGATCAGCTGGTCACTTGTATCACATGCCCAACAAAGATTATAACATACAACAAGGTAAAGAAAAGAATGTAGCTTACTTGATCCCATAAGAGTAAGCAAAGGTGGTCTTCTCTCCTAATCTAAGCACTCATATGTTGCTACTTGAATTCATTTGAGCCTTGTATTACATATACTTTTTGCCTTACATATTCAGTACATTTTTCGTACTGACGTCCCGTATTGGGGACGCTGCATTCATGCTGCAAGCTCAGGTACTCCAGCTAGTAGACCTCCTCAGTAGGAGCACTCGAAATTCTGCTACTTTTGGTGAGCTCCAAGTTGATTCGGAGCTTTATTAAGTCCTTGATAAATTCGTTTGGTATTGTATCGTAGTTAAGGGTAAGGCGGGGTCTGTCCCGACCTACTCTAGTCTTCTATCTTTTAGAGGCTTTGTAGACGTATATACATGGTTCAGTTGTGTCTTAAGGAGTTGTGGCCTAAATAGACAAGTCTTGTATATAACTTTTGGACCTACTTACGTTGGTTTGTATCGATGTATCCAAAGTTAACTTGTCTCAATTGTTATAGTATATGCTCAGTAAGAACATGTTGCAGGTTGGTTCTCTCGGGCCTTTAGGGCATCGGGTGCCTGTCCGTCTTAATGGATTTTGAGGTGTGACAAAAGTGTTATCAGAGCAGGTCATCCTAGGGAGTCTACAAAGTTGTGTCTGTGTAGAGTCTTGCTTATGGATGTGTTGTGCACCACATTTATAAACAGGAGTCTACGGGACATATAGGAGTTGTCTCATTTCTTTCATTTCTTAGATCGTGCGATAGAACCAGTGTTGTAGGTGAATCATATCTAGTTTCTCAATTGTTTTATTATAGCAAAGATGTCGATTACGAGAAGGAGTAAAAGTACTGGTAAACGAGTAGATGTGGCTGCCCAAGAAGGGACCAGCCAACCACCACCAAGTCAAGCTGTTCAAAGTGGGGCTCAAGATGAGTCTCTATCGCACACTTCCTCGACGCCTCCATCTCCTGAAGAACTAAGGAGGGAAGATGAACCTCAGGAACCCCCTATTAATGCTACCGAGCAAGATTTGAGGAATGCAGTCAAATTATTGACTCGTATAGTTGCTGGTCATGTCCAAAGGCAAGAAGGTCCAGTTGCAGGTACTAGTGGTGTAGTTAGATCAGCTGGAACACGGATACGTGATTTTCTTAACTTGGACCCTCCATCATTTACCGGGTCAGATCCTAATGAAGATCCCCAAGACTTTATAGATCAAATCCAACTAACTTTGGATATTATGCATGTAAGTGGTAAAGAAGCACTTGAGCTAGATGCATACAGATTAAAGGATGTGGCTATATTGTGGTATGAAGCTTGGAAGCAATCTAGGGGAACAAATGCACCTTCAGCTATGTGGAAAGAGTTCAAAACGGCATTCCTTGATCATTATCTGCCATTGGAGATCCGAGAGGCCCGTGCAGATCAGTTCTTAAATCTCCACCAAGGAAATATGAGTGTGAGGGAGTATAGTCTCAAATTTAATTCCTTGGCCAGGTATGCTCCTAATGTAGTAGCTACTATAGAGGATAGAGTTCATCGTTTTGTGGATAGATTAGATTCATATCTGGTTAGAGACTGTACAATTGCTTCATTAAATAAAGATATGGATATAGCAAGGATGCAGGCTTTTGCACAAAAATTGGAGGATCAAAGGCAAAGAAGAAGAACACAAGAGTTGGAAACAGGGCATTCTAAGAGGGCCAGATCCATGGGGCAGTTTACACCATCCCAAGGTGAGTTTAGGCTTCGGTTCTCTAACAGACCACCTAGGCCATCAGCTTTCTACTCTACAGCTAGTGCTCCACCACGGTTCCAAGGGTTTAGGGGCAATCAGTTTGGGCAAAGAAGTGAAAGTCAAGGATGTCATCAAGAGCAAGGAAGTACGAGCCAATCAAGGCCTCCACGACAGCCTTGTAAACAGTGTGGGAGGAATCATCTAGGTGCATGCAGGTTTGGGACGGATGTTTGTTTTTGGTGTGGCACACCAGGGCATATGATGAGAAACTGTCCTCATAGGGGAGTGGGTGGCGTTGTTTAACCAACTAGATCAGTTGTTGCGTCGACCTCATCAAACCCTTCTTTAGGTAGGGGACTACATATGCCTACAGGTCGTGGTAGAGGAGCTAGGGGAGCAACTAGTTCTAGTGGAGGTCAGAATCGCACATATGCACTAGGGGATCGACAAAATTTAGAAGCCTCGCCGGATGTGGTTACAGGTACATTGTCCATCTTTTCACATATTGTGTATGTATTAATCGATCCGGGGTCTACACTATCATATGTTACACCATTGATTGCTGGAAAGTTCAAAAGAACACCAGAATTATTAGCAAATCCATTTGAAGTGTCTACACCGATTGGTGAATCTATTATAGCTAGGATAGTTTATCGTAATTGCATTGTAACTGTTTGTGATCGTGATACATTGGCTGACCTTGTTGAGCTAGACATGGTAGATTTTGATGTTATAATGGGTATGGATTGGTTAGCTTCTTATTATGCCACGGTAGATTGCCGAACTAAGATAGTGCATTTCCAGTTTCCAAAAGAGGTAGTCCTCGAATGGAAAGGTAATATTGGGATGCCAAGAGGTAAATTTATTTCTTATCTTAAGGCAAAGAAGATGATTTCCAAAGGATACATATGCCATCTTGTTAGAGTGAAAAATGTAGTTGCAGAGCCACCAACCCTTCAATCCATTCCGGTGGTAAATGAATTTCCAGATGTGTTTCCTGAAGATCTTCCAGGTTTGCCTCCAGAACGAGAAGTAGAGTTCGGTATTGATGTTCTTTCAGATACTCAACCTATCTCAATTCCTCCGTATAGAATGGCTCCGGCAGAATTATGGGAGTTGAAGGAGCAGTTAAAAGACTTGTTACAAAAAGGATTCATAAGGCCCAGTGTGTCCCCATGGGGAGCGCCAGTTTTGTTTGTACGCAAAAAAGATGGCTCATTAAGAATGTGTATCGACTACCGGCAGTTGAATAAGGTAACAATTAAGAACAAATATCCCCTCCCTAGAATTGATGATCTGTTTGATCAATTACAAGGTGCTAAGTGTTTTTTAAAGATCGACCTGAGGTCAGGTTATCACCAAGTGAGGGTCAAGGACAAAGATATACCCAAGACAGCTTTCCGAACACGGTATGGTCATTTTGAGTTCTTTGTCATGTCATTCGGGCTAACAAATGCACCAGCAGCTTTTATGGATTTGATGAATAGGGTGTTCAAGCCATTCTTAGATGTGTTTGTGATAGTGTTCATAGATGACATTTTGGTGTATTCAAGATCGGAAGAGGATCATGCTAATCACTTGCGGCAGGTTTTACATATTCTCCGTGATCGTAAATTGTATGCAAAGTTCTCTAAATGCGAGTTTTGGTTGAAATCTGTGGCATTCCTAGGTCATATCGTATCCGAGGAAGGAATAAGGGTTGATAACCAGAAAATAGAAGCCGTGAAAAAATTGCCAAGACCTACAATGCCTACGGAGATCCGTAGTTTTCTTGGATTGGCAGGTTATTACAGAAGGTTTGTTGAAGGATTCTCTTCCATGGCTGCACCCTTAACAAAGCTAACACACAAAGGAACCAAGTTTCAGTGGAGCGATGAGGGTGAAAGAAGCTTCCAAGAGCTGAAGAGTAAATTAACTTCTACACCTGTGTTGGTACTTCCAGAAGGTACAGAAGGCTATGTAGTGTACTGTGATGCTTCGGGAGTGGGATTAGGTTGTGTATTGATGCGTATGGTAAAGTGAATAGCTTATGATCAAGGCAGCTGCGGCCACCTAAAAAAATTATCCACCCATGAGTCGAGAGCTAGCGCATTTGGGTTTTGCTTTGAAAATATGCCGCCACTAACTTGTATGGAGTTCCAATGTTGACATATACACTGATCACAAAAGCTTGCAATAATATTCTTTAAGCAAAAAGAACTTAAAATCTGAGCAACGAAGGTGGCTGAGCGATTAAAAGATTATGGACATTGACTCCTTATACATCCCGGTAAAAGATAATGGAGTAGCTGATGCTTTTAAGGCCGAAAATAATGGAAGCACTGATGGGAAGTTCTAACGAAAGACAAGGAATGACTAAGGATCTTTCCCAACTAGCTAACTTGGGCGTTCGCCTTTTTGAATCTCAAGACGAAGGGGTAATTGTGCAAAATGCGGCAGAATCCTCGTTAATAGTGGAAGTGAAAGAGAAGCAGTACACTGATCCAATTCTTTTATAACTTAAAGAGAATGTACTACATGGTATGACAAAGGCGTTTGAGCTTAAGCAAGACGGAGTACTTCGATGTCAAAACAGATTGTGTGTACCTAATGTAGAGAACTAGAAAGGAGGATCATGAGGGAAGCACATAATTCAAGATACTCCGGTTTCATCCGGGGTCACGAAAATGTATCATACTTGAAGAAGAAATGTATTGGTGGGGTAACATAAGAAGAACTTGGCAATTCGTGGCTCAGTGTCCAAATTGTCAACAGGTAAAAGTAGACACAAAAGCCCGGAGGTTCAATGCAGCATATAGAACTTCCAATTTGGAAATGGGAACATGATCAACATGGAGTTTTGTTACTACGGTTTGTCGCGCTCATTCCGGAAGTTTGACTCCATATGGGGTAATAGTTGATAGACTTACCAAAGCAAGCTACACTTCTTTTGCCCGGTGAAGAAACTACTTATACAGCTGAAGAGTATGCGGGCTATCATTAAGGAGATATTCGACGACATGAGTGCCAATCGCTATAATAATCTGATAGAGGAGCTCATGCACAGCAAATTTTTGGAAGTCATATCAAAGAGTTTTGGAACACAAGGGAATTAAGTACAAAGAACAAGGCCTTTCATCCTCAAACGGATGGTCAGGCAGAACGTACAATTCAGAAACACTTGAAGATAGGCTCGAGCTTGTATATTAGATTTCCAAAGGGTAGCTGGGATGATCACCTACCCACTGTATGAATTTTGCTTAGAACAATAGCTATAGTCAAGCATTAAAATGGCACCTTATGAAGCTTTATATGGTCGAAAGTGTAGATCACCAATTGGTTGTTCGAATAGGGAAACGGCGTTATTTGGGCCAGATCTGTTCATCAAGCTATGGAAAAATCCAAGTGATACAGCATAGGCTACAAATAGCTCAAAGTCGACATAAATCATATGCAGATATTAGAAGGAGAGGACTAGAATTTTCTATAGGGGATTGGGTGTCCTTGAAGGTGTCTCCGATGAAAGGGGTAATGAGGTTTGGTAAAAAGGGAAAGCTGAGTCCACGCTATATAGGGCCATATAAGATTATCCGAAAATTTGGCCAAGTAGCCGATGAGTTAGAGCTACCACAAGAGCTTTCATCAGTTCATCCGGTGTTCCATGTCTCAATGCACGGAAATGATGGTGACACCATTTCGTTATTACGACTTCCTACTGGAAGACGTACAGGTTTTTACAGGAGAGTCTCACTTATGAAAGAAGTACCCCATTGCTATTCTGGATCGACAAGTTAGGAAGTTAAGAAATAAAGAAGTAGCTTCTGTAAAAATTCTATGGAGAAACCAACAAGTAGAAGAAGTTACATGGGAAGCAGAAGAAGCAATGAAATTGAAGTATCCTCACCTCTTTCACACTGGTGGGAATGATCAAAATGTTAGTGGAGGCATTGACAAGTAAGTATAACTCTATATGTTCAATGTGATTAATAGTAGTACTAACTTAGGTTTGAACTTGATTAGGCCGGACAATCATGCTAACATTCGAGGACGAATGTTCCAAGGGGGGAAGGATGTAACGGCCTGTATTTTTATATATGGTAGTTCTATTCATGTTATAGTTGACATAGACTTATAGTGTAGGTGAGGGATCATGTTTCTTATGTGATTAGTGTTGGTTTAAACTAGCTTGGAAGGTGATGTAATGCCTTGCACGTTTTAGCATATGTATTGCAAGTTAACTCCGATGGAAAGTATTTAAGTAATTATAGTAAGGTGGTAATTGAGCTAGCAGCTGCATCACCTA